>JAINUG010000242.1:1017095-1042095 GCA_029706075.1 Aldrovandia affinis
TCTGCTAAATGGCATAAGATTCGGATTAAGATCTGGGGAATTTGGAGGCCAAGTAAACACCTTGAACTCTTTGTCATGTTCCTCAAACCATTCCTGAACAATTTTTGCAGTGTGGCAGGGCGCATTATCCTGCTGAAAGAGGCCACTGCCATCAGGGAATACCGTTGCCATGAAGGGGTGTACTTGGTCTGCAACAATGTTTAGGTAGGTGGTACGTGTCAAAGTAGCATCCACATGGATGCCAGGACCCAAGGTTTCCAGGCAGAACATTACCCAGAGCATCACACTGCCTCCGCCGGCTCGCCTTCTTCCCATAGTGCATCCTGGTGCCATCTCTTCCCCAGGTAAACGATGCACACACACCCAGCCATCCACATGATGTAAAAGAAAACATGATTCATCAGACCAGCCCACCTTCTTCCATTGCTCCATGGTCCAGTTCTGACGCTCACGTGCCCATTGTAGGCGCTTTCGGCGGTGGACAGGGGCCAGCATGGGTACTCTGACCGGTCTGCGTCTACGCAGCCCCATATGCAGCAAGTTGCAATGCACTTTGTGTTCTGACACCTTTCTATCATAGCCGGCATTAACTTTTTCAGCAACTTGTGCTACAGTAGCTCTTCTGTGGGATCGGACCAGATGGGCTAGCCTTCGCTCCCCACGCGCATCAATGAGCCTTGGGTGCCCATGATCCTGTCGCCGGTTCACCGGTTGTCCTTCCTTGGACCACTTTTGGTAGGTACTAACCGCTGCATACCAGGAACACCCCACAAGACCTGCTGTTTTGGAGATGCTCTGACCCAGTCGTCTAGCCATCACAATTTGGCCCATGTCAAAGTCGCTCAGATCCTTACACTTGCCCATTTTTCCTTCTTCCAACACATCAACTTCAAGAACTAACTGTTCACTTGCTGCCTAATATATCCCACCCCTTGACAGGTGCCATTGTAACGAGATGATCAATGTTATTCACTTCACCTGTCAGTGGTTTTAATGTTCTGGCTAATCGGTGTATATAAACACAGCAGACACACATCAGCATGGGTAAATGTACATAATCACAGCCAGTGAAAGAAAAGTGGACTCTGGGAAAGCTCAGGCCTCCACAGGAGACTGGAGTCGGTCAGCGCCCACTCTTTACATCATTTTGTTTTTGTGGCATAGCAGCGTGTGCTGAATGTGCTTAAGCCAACGCCTGTCTCCTCAGGTGTTCGCTTATTGTGTTACCATCGTGTTTAGTCAGGTGTTAGCTCTGAATATGCTAAAGCTAACACCCGTCTTGTGATCTGAGGTGACGGAGGTCTGGCAGACAGGTGTGCGTGCGGTGTAGACAACATTCGGTTTGTATACCTCCGGTCCTGGCTTTGTAACGCAAATCAACATGTCAGTCAGAATGATCAATCCTGGCAGTGGTGCTGCTTTGGCCCGGTGAGTCTGAGCCCAACCGCACCAAAGACCCGACAGACGGGGGGAAGGGGGACACAATGTGTGGACACCATGTCATGTAAGAGCTGCTGTGGATAAAGACCAAGAGAGTCAGCAGAGAGAAAGGGATAGAGATAGATAGAGAGGGAGAGAGAGGGATGGAGGAGAGAGAGGGATAGAGATAGAGCGGGAGAGAGAGGGATAGGAAGGAGGGGGTGAGAAATGTCAGCCATTGCTCCCGTATTCTCCTGGCATTTGTATCTCTGCGGCGTTCCATTGCTCGGCGGCTCATGCTGGGAAGGGTGGCCGGGCAAGCAACAGAGCAGGTGTTTGTGGTGGAGATAGCACCATTTTAATGCCATTTCCTCCTGCATTATTTACAGGGAGCAGGAATTGACTGGAGCTCCGACGTGCTTCTCATGATGGTGAGAGGGATTATGGGGAACGCTGTGATTACGAACGTGAGGGCGTGAACCGTTTCACATCCGCGTTCCTCGCTGCCGCACTCGCGGGCCTCGAGTGTTAATCATGAAATTGTGATGCCCGGCTGGGGGAGGGGTCGCCCTACCGAGCGCGTGAGACGGTGTGAAATTAACATCATTTTGGCACGACTCCACCTGCACAAGGCATATCCATCTGAAAACATGTATGTGCACTTTTCCTTTTAAAAATAGTCGCCAATCCATCGCAGGGCACACACACCATTCACTCACACACTCATACCTACGGGCAATTTAGACTCTCCAATTAGCCTAACGTGCATGTCTTTGGACTGTGGAAGAAACCGGAGTACCCGGAGGAAACCCACGCGGACACGGGAGAACATGCAAACTCCGCACAGAAAGGCCCCTGGCCTGGATTCGAACCCGAGACCTTCTTGCTGTGAGGCGACAGCGCTATCCACTGCACCACCGTGCCGCCCGTAATAAATAATACAATTTTTTTTTATATGAAATTGTTATTATAATTATTATTATTACTATTATTATAAATGTAGGTGTCTGTGCTTATGGATCCCAGTCTGTGAATCTCTGTCTGTGGATCCTACGTCTGTAAATCATGAATCAATGATTTCTCCTCAGCTTTTCATATTCAGTTTGATTGAGTTAGCTGTTTCATTCAAAGCACCGCATTCAATTCAATTAGCATGCTCTCTGCTGATTGTTGGAAGTATTGTAACTTTTAGACTGCCCCTGTTTTACCCACAATCCCCCACGGTCATCCCACTTTCATGTATTCAGCCCTTGAACACAGAGCCCCAATACAGGGGTCATTCACATAAAGGTCTGTGGAAATGTCAGGCGGCTTGCGTTTTGAAAAATGCAGCCGGGAGACATCCTTGACGAGGCTCGTTATGGCTCTCCTCCACAGAGGATGCTAACCAGGGCGTCTCTTAGCTGCACGCAGACTGCTAACCAGGGTGTATCTTAGCTATGCGCAGACTACTAACCAGGACATCTCTTAGCTGCACGCAGACTGCTAACCAGGGCTTCTCTTAGCTATGCGCAGACTGCTAACCAGGGTGTATCTTAGCTATGCACAGACTGCTAACCAGGACACCTCTTAGCTGTACGCAGACTGCTAACCAGGGTGTATCTTAGCTACGTGCAGACTGCTAACCAGGACACCTCTTAGCTGCACGCAGTCTGCCAACCAGGGGCTAACCAGGACGTCTCTTAGCTGCTAACCGTATCAGACTGCTAACCAGGCACCTGGCAGACTGTACCTCTTAGCTGTGCAGCTGCTAACCAGGGTGTATCTTAGCTACGCGCAGACTGCTAACCAGGACACCTCTTAGCTGCACGCAGTCTGCTAACCAGGGCTTCTCTTAGCTATGCACAGACTGCTAACCAGGACACCTCTTAGCTGCACGCAGACTGCTAACCAGGGTGTCTCTTAGGCTGCTTAGCGCAGACTACTAACCAAGCTATGTGCAGACACCAGGGTGTATCTTAGCTGCACGCAGACTGCTAACCAGGGTGTCTCTTAGCCTCGCGCAGACTGCTAACCAGGTGTCTCTTAGCTGCACGCAGTCTGCTAACCAGGGTGTATCTTAGCTACGCAGACTGCTAACCAGGACACCTCTTAGCTATGCGCAGACTGCTAACCAGGGCTTCTCTTAGCTATGCACAGACTGCTAATCTCTTAGCTGCACACAGACTGCTAACCTGCTAACCAGGGTGTCTCTTAGCTGCACGCAGATTACTAACCAGGGTGTCTTTTAGCTGTGTGCAGACTGCTAACCAGGGTGTATCCTAGCTGCGTGCAGACTGCTAACCAGGACGTCTCTTAGCCTCGCGCAGACTGCTAACCAGGGCATCTCTTAGCTGCGCACAGACTGCTAACCAGGGCATCTCTTAGCTGCGCACAGACTGCTAACCAGGGCATCTCTTAGCTGCGTGCAGACTGCTAGCCAGGACGTCTCTTAGCTATACGCAGACTGCTAACCAGGGCATCTCTTAGCTGCATGCAGACTGCTAACCAGGACGTCTCTTAGCTGTACGCAGACTGCTAACCTGGGTGTATCTTAGCTGCGCACACAATGCTAACCAGGACGTCTCTTAGCTACGCGCAGACTGCTAACAAGGGCGTCTCTTAGCCCTCCGCTAAATTGGAGCCCCATCTACATGAGATCATTATGGGTCTGAAGATGGATTGAGACCAGTCAGAACATGTTTCTTCTACGTCTGTAGAGAGAGAGAGGAAGCAGTCTGTGACTCTCTGGTGTCAAATAACGAACAATTTGCCATCTGGAGTTTTAATGGTGGAATCCAATTCCATTTCCCTCTGGCTCATTCTTTTAAACCAAACATTTCTCAGCTTGGCTTGGCATGGCAGAGCCGCTCGGTAGCACAGAAGAATTTCAGATGCGCCTGGCATTCACTGCCACACATTCATGTGTTGGACGCCCCACACAGAGAGAAGCAGATTCATACTGACCAGTGGCTGTAAAGGGACAAGAAACCGTCTGCTAATCCACCATATGGGCTGTCTTTTTTGAAAAAGTACAAAAACGAATTTCCATTCCCGTTTTGTGGAGGTGTATTCTCAGACCCTTCCCTCGACGTCTTCCGTCAGTTCAACTCTCCTCCGAAGTGTGTACTTCCTGTAGCTGCTGCTTCTCACTCCACCTGCGGTCCACCCGCTGAGCTTTGCGGTCAGAGGAGTGCACTTCATGCACAGCTGGTGCCTGACAGGCTGCAGGCACCTTATCGACCGGAGGTGGCGCTGGCGTGTGCAGAGATGAGAACAATCCTGCCAACTGGTACCCCCTTCCCCTCCCTTCCTGCACGACGCTACAGCCAATCATGTGCCGCTTTGTGCATTGTGTCCAAACAGAATCATCACACATCATTTACGATTTATATTTTTCTATATTGTACTGTGTGCTGACTGATGAAAGTAGCAATCATAGATGCAGCAATGAGACCCTCACATTTACTGCACATTTTATATACCGATTCCTTTGAAGATTATTGCAATCCCAGTGACATCATAAATATATGCAGCTGTATGAATTGATAATATGTAAAGATGTTAATTATTTAAGTCGCCCTAGATTAGGGTATTTTCTAATGAAATAATGATAACTGTGGGGCTTGCTGTGTTGGACCGCCGTCATTATCTCCGTGAAGGGTCTGAACAGGATTGTAAAGATGCCTCTGTGGTGGTGGAGCGTCAGGCCGCAGCGTCCTGTGAGCATGCTCAGTCCGTCTGATGCTCAGTCCCTCTGTAGCCTGTATGAGACACAGCTCTTATCCGTTGCAGACACTGCGACACAGAGAGGTGTGAGAATCCCTCAGCGTGGGGTTGTGCATTCATCGTCGTGTTTATAAAAACAGTGTACACACATGTGTAAAGCATAAAAGCAAAGGCGTACAGCACATTGGCCTTTGCAGGAGACCTCGTTTAAACTCTGCTTAATGACGAATTAAAGTCAAAAATAGGTTGCAGCATTACACTACGAGTATTTCTCAAGCATTACACTAAGAGTGTTACTCTGGTGTGTCTTGACTTTGCTGGTGTTCAGCTCGGTGCTAATGCTAATGCCCCGGCCCTAAAGCCAGACTCACAATGAGAACATCAAAGGACTTCTTGTCCTTTCATTCACACCCCCACCCCCCTCCCACCCCTCCCACAACCCCCCTCCCTGTTTAATGTTTACGGTGAAATATGCGGGTGTTTGGGTTTGTTCACATGGTTCCAGGATTTGCATTAGCATCCTATTAACCTGTGTTTCCCAGAATTAAAGATGCTGTTGCCATGGGCGCCAGAAATCTGCTGCTTCACGGCACTTGGTCTATCGATCGGCTCGTGGGTTTCTGCTGTAATTGTGCAACCTGAGCCTGAGTTTGTTTTATTTGTTTATTTCTGCGGGTTTTGCAGGTGCATGCGGGCGGTTGTGTTATAAGCAGGGTCACAGCCAAAGTTGCGCTGTTGAGTTCTGGGTAAGATCAGTGACATCACTCTCTCAGCCTTGCTCCCTAGCCCGCGTTTATCACCCGGACTCAAGCGTCGAACAAACAGAAGCAAACTGGCAAGAGCTGCACAGAGCTACCCACTCTGTCTCAGAACTCAATGTTTGGGAAATGTAGGATGTAAAAGTGCACCCTCTCAGACTGCAGATCCAGATCATGGAGGGTGTATTGGCTGAGTGTTCCAGGATTGTCCTGTCCCGCTCAACACTTGGGGGCACAACTAAGAGAGAGATGGGGGCAGAGGGCTGGAGGCACCTGACCCCGCAAAAAACACACACACACACACACACACACATTTTCACACACACACACACACACACACACACACATATGCATACAGATACACACACATGCACACATGCTCACACACATATACACACACACACACATACACACATACACACACACACACACACACACATGCATACACACACACACGTGCATACACACACATGCACACACGCACACACGCTCACACACACATGCACATGCACATGCATACACACGCACATACACACACACACACACACAGCCCTCATTCTATCTGCCCTCAAAGTCATCAGTGTCATGACAGAGGAATGGGGAATGCTGCGATTGGGCTCTCAGTCTAGATTAATACCAACAATGAGCTGGAGTCATAAATATGCATCTGCAGCTTCTTAACTAAGCATGATGCCTCCCCACTTCATGCCCATGTTGTGATTTCCTGCCGTAGTTAATGCTAAACCCGGCGGCTCTGCAGCCCGCGTGCCGTTGATGGCAGGCGCATGCCGTGTGGGCCGAGTGATAAAGCGCCCTGCCAGCCCTGTAAGCAGGCGCAAACATTATTATTGTCGATATCGCGTGTGGAGTTTTAATATGTCACAGTGTAGGGGCCAGTGTTGTATCACAAGGGGCCAGTGCCCTGCCAGCCCTGTAACGTCTTTTTACAAGTGCCTCCTGCAAACATTATTATTCTCCACACTGATATCTGCTGCACAAAAACACAACACCACTTCAAGTTTTAATATGTCACAGTGTAGGGGCCAGTGTTGTATCACAGTGTAGGGGCCAGTGCTGTATCACAGTGTAGGGGCCAGTGTTGTATTACAGTGTAGGGGCCAGTGTTGTATTACAGTGTAGGGGCCAGTGTTGTATCAGTGTAGGGGCCGGTGTAGGGGACCAGTGTTGTATCACAGTGTAGGGGCCAGTGTTTTATCACAGTATAGAGGCCAGTGTTGTATCACAGTGTAGGGGCCAGTGTTGTATCACAGTGTAGGGGCCAGTGTTGTATCACAGTGTAGGGGCCAGTGTTTTATCACAGTGTACTGGCCAGTGTTGTATTACAGTGTAGGAGCCAGTGTTGTATCACAGTGTAGGGGCCAGTGTTGTATTACAGTGTAGGAGCCAGTGTTGTATCACAGTGTAGGGGCCAGTGTTGTATTACAGTGTAGGGACCAGTGTTTTATCACAGTGTAGAGGCCAGTGTTGTATTACAGTGTACTGGCTAGTGTTGTATTACAGTGTAGGGGCCAGTGTTGTATCACAATGTAGGGGACAGTGGTATCACATGCTGTTATTTTCATGCCTTTTTGTGCTACGGGGGGGCGAAGACAAAGGGACACTAATAATAAAATGAGTTTGGAGGTTATGATTGATCTTTTGTGCTGGGGGACGAGGGGGCAGGTTTTGTTGCAACCAATGCATTACACCAGGTGACAGAGGGACACTAATAAGAAAATGAGTCATTGGTGGTTATGGTTGATCTAAGGGGTCAGAGGTCAGAACCGAGAATAATGGTATTTATGCAGAACAGGCTGTACTCCACACGATGTGCAGTAATGCAGATGAAGAGCCCTTTAGCAGGCTGTTTTGTGCTCTTCTGAAAGATTCAGGCGGTCCTTTCTTACCACAGCTATAAGGATTTTTGAATGATGTTAGGGAAGCATCATATTCATGTCTTTGGCACTTGTCAAGACTGCAGGCAGAGAGAGAGAGAGAGAGTAGAGTGATATAGTAATGTTCTATAAATATCTATCTATGTAAATATCTATCTATATATTTCCTTATTTATGTCTACTTATCTATTTTCTTATCTATGCCCTATTTTTTTGTATTAATTAGCACTAAGAACCTGTGTGAAGTAATTCTGCACTTTGGTATTGAATTTCACTGTCATATGTAGTGGCTGGAGTTCTATCCAGAGGCACTCCATTGACTAATTCTGTGCCGTTGCATTTTCTCACTGGTTAAATTTAAATGATGTGCGCGACGTGCCGACTCACATTGTACACCAACCACGCACATTTTGTTTTTATTCCTTTGGTCTTGATCTCTACCTGATGCTTCCAGAAATGAGTGCACCTTTCTCTCTGGGGTCATTAGAGGTAATCTCTCCTGCATTCTTTTTTTGGTTATTGCTATGTTGTTCATGCACATTCCTCCCTTCTGTGTTTAATTCATAATGTACAGCATTGGGAATGGGCTCTTCCTGATTAGGCCTGTTTCTGTGTGCATGATGTAGCAGTAATTTGAGGCGTACTGTATGTACCAAAATTTGTTTTGTGTGGAAATCAGGATGTATTGTTTTCCCCTCCTCCATTCAGAGGGACACAGATACAGACGCGGCTTCTGATGCCTGCTGGAGGGGGAGGTGGAGGGGGAGGGTGACATTTCTGCAGTTCAGTGGAGTAAATAAGTGTCTGAGAGGGTTTGTGTGTTGTGTGGCTCTTTAGTCGGGCTGTTTGTGAGCGACGTGGCTTCGGCAGCAGGAGAGGCATGACAATAGGCCTCTGTCATCTCCACCTACAGCCTCCTCCTCTTACCTGCAGCCACACACCTCCACCTGCAGCCCCTCTGGCCCTCATACCTGCATCCACACAGCCCCTGTGTGCGGTGGGGTGCCTGCATACAGTGGGGCCCCCATGTGTGGTGTGGCCCCCATGTGCGGTGTGACCCCTGTGTGTGGTGTGACCCCTGTGTGTGGTGTGGCCCCTGTGTGTGGTGGGGTCACTGTGTTCCGTGGGGCCCCTGTGTGCAGTGTGGCCCTTGTGCCTTATTTCAGGGGAGGAATCAATGAGGCCAGACATTCAGCACCATTCACTTTATGGCCTGCCATAAAAACTCCCATTGAGGAGAAGTGGAGAAAGCAGTAGATTACCTCTCTGCAGGTGAAATTGGATTAACCAACATTGTAAAAATAAAATGTCTGTGCTGTCTGGGTCCAGACCGCGAGGGCTCTGGGTTTTCAGGTCGTTTAGAAAAAAGGGGGGGAAACTTGATTAAACCGGTGGAGGTTGGTCACGGTGCATATTCTTGAAACATCTAATTAGACTTTCTGCAGAGCCAGCATTCCTAATATAGGAAGGGGGGGGGGGGGGAGGGGGGGCATGGAGTGTTTGGGGGTGGGACTGTCTGAGTTGGGGGAGGAGACACAGGTAGGAAACATGGTTTGGGGTGGTTGGGGGCTGGAGCGTTGCTGTGATTTAATTGTTCAGGAGATAGATACTTCAGGTGTGTGGGGCGATGTTGTGTAGGTGTGGTGTATTGGTCACTGTTGTGTGGGTGTGGTGTATTTGGATGTTGTGTGAATGTAGTGTATTGGGTGCTGTTGTGTGGATGTGGTGTGATGAGATGGTGTGCGGATGTGGTTTGTTGATATGTTATGTGTGTGTGTGGTGTATTGGCCACTATTGTGTGTGTGTGTGTGTGTGTGTGTATGGTGTGTTGGTTGCTGTTTTGTGGATGTGGTGTATTGGGTGCTGTTTATGGTTTATTGAGATGTTTTTCTTCATTATCATTTATATAAACATTTTTACATTATTCCAAACCATTATTTGCTCCATGCGGTTTGCTTCCAAGAATACAGTTTTTGCCTCAAGCAACGTGAACTGAACTACAGGAAAGAACACTGTACGTATGAATAATGCATTCTGTGTTTTATTATTTATGTATTTATCTTAATGCATTTATGCATTGGGAATAATTTGGAGGATTCTAATATTGGTAGGAGCTAGAAACTTTGACCTCAGTAACATTGACTGGGAAAAAATAGTATGTGAGTGAGTACCACACAGACTTGAGCACTGATAACACTGTATCGCATGCAGCCAACAAAATAAGCATTCAAGAGTCACAGGTCATTGGCACTTTCAATACATGAATAACCATGTAAATTCATTTATGATGCATCTGTACTTTTTAAAACTTTTTGTCCAAAAGCAATCATTCATTTGCCACACTCATATATTAATGAGACTTAATTTTAAACGCGGTCCTACTCCTTCCTTACCCATTATCATATAAAATATTACTCTTTTCAAATTTTCTGGTGGAAAATGGGAATAGTAATAATTTCCATGGTTAATATATGGCTATAAGCGTGCATTGCAATTATGAGTCATTGAAAGGTTCTACTGACTTGAGTTGACATTACCCTTGAAACAAAATGTTTTCCTGTGGATTTATGAATTTATGCCGGTCAATCTAACAGCAAAGAGAAACAGTGCAAGAGACAAGAAAGCTTGTTGAGAGAGAAGAAACGGTTTTTAACGAACTCTTCACTGGAAGTGCGGCGATTGTTTGTCTCTCTTTCTCTTGTTCAGGGGTTCTGAGTGGAACGGCGGTTAAATGAAGGAGACTGGGGGTACAAAGACTCTGGAATAGTGTGTAAAACCACATTTCATTTACACGCTGTCGGACGCTTTACAGCAGCTAAGGGAGTTCTTAAGGGTGTTCACTCACCATTATCTAGGCATTGTCATCCTGGAAGAGTCCACTCCGGATAGAAATGCTTCACCAAAAGATGAAGGTCACTCAGAATGTCCGTGTATTTATCAGTGTTTACCTTGCCCTCTAAGAGGTTGAGTGAACCTAAACTATGCCAGGAAAATGCACCTCACACCATAACAGAGCCACCAGAACCTTTAATTTACTCAACTGTTTTCTTGATTTTGCCAGTTACTTGTAGTTGACTGCACTTCACTGCATCACTGGGGACTCAGCAGCAGGACAGCTTGACCTCTTAGACAGAAGAGGGGGCCCTGAAATATCAGTAGACCGTTCAGACCCTGGCCTTGTGACCCAGGTGGTTGCCAGTTTGAATCCCAGGTTGTTCGGTCCATGAGCTTTAGATAAATGATGATGATATGGATACAGGTACAGCGGGTGATACAGACAGTGCATCACATGATGGTTAACGGCATAGCAACAGCTCAGCACATCACGGTAACAGCGTAGCAAAAGCACATTACATCACGGTAACGGCATAGCAACAGCTCAGCACATCATGTCACAGTAGCAGCGTGGCAACAGCCCGTTATGTCACGGTAATGGCATAGCAACAGCCCCATAGCAGGGGAACAGTGTGACCGGGATAGATATTATATTTATAAATTCAATGATTTATATCTTAAATAAATAAGTTCCTACGCAGTCTAATTATATTTATTTTGAAGGACTGTTTGCTCTGTCCGCTCCCTGCATGGAGATGTGAGCGCTGAGAGTGGAGTGATTGCAGGAAGTGGAAGCTTCTCCTCCCTGGAGAAGCACATGTTTTTTAAAACATCAGGGATGGTTCGTTTTTCTGCTGCAGAAATTAGGAAAGCAAATCACGATCTTGTTAAATTTAACATGTGACTTTAACATGTGAAGATTTATTGTAGACATTCTTGTCAATTTAAAGCAGGAGTGCAGAAAGCTTGATTTATATTGAAATGGAGGAGCCATTGTAACTAGAATTAAGAATGTCATGGGATTAATTTGGGTCAAATGTTTTATCTATGAGAACAGAGGTTATATTTCTGTTTTATAAACAGGTGGTTATAGAATCAGCTCTGTTTTGTGAAAATCTGTAAGCTCTTGGACAGTAAAGGGCCGGGACTGATATGAACAGCTATATAGAGCTCTCTCTCTCTCTCTCTCTCTCTCTCTCTCTCTCTCTCTCTCTCTCTCTCTCTCTCTCTCTCTCTCTCTCTAGCACAGATAACATTCAAAAATTACACCACAGAACACTTTCTATTGGACAGTTTCTATTGGAGAGTCTCTGACTGAAGACCTTTGACATGGCTGTTGAAAACGCGCACGTGCACACACATGCACACACACGCAAGTGCACATGCACGGAGTCATGCATGTATACACGCATGCGCATACACACACATGTGCACACACATGCACAAACAAACACATACACACAGTCTCCTGCTATCTCTCTCTCTCTCTCCCTCTTTCTCTCTCTCTCTCCTTTCAAACAGGCTTTAATAGCACAAAAGGAAAATATCCATTGTTGCCAAAGCTTCTTTTTGTAGGCTGTACCAATACAACTAAATTAAATACCATTTATAATAAGAACAGTATTATGTTTCCCACTCCCACAAGATATTAACAGCAAACACCTGTGAAGAAACAGTAGAAAGAAATATAGAATAATATAAAAGAAAAACATTTTTGAAGAGGTTTACACTCTCCCCCTCTCTCCAGTAAACTTGGGGGAAGTATGTGTCTCTTATCTGGCCATATTTACAGCAGGATAGCAGGAAGTGCCTCTCTCTCTGCCCCCCGTCCCTCTTCTAACCGATGCGTGGGGTGCGCTCCAGGTAAAAAGCCATCCCTCACGTGCGATTGGATTCAGGAGCTCTACCACAGCCATGCGCTTGATTCACACTGTGTCTGAAGCTGCTCTCGGAACCTGCCACGAAGAGTCTCGGGTCCGCCTACGTTTCCATGCGAGCAGGGGCGACCGACTTGATTTCCACGCCGTTGAGACGCTTGCGAGAGACTAAAGTGGGTCATTTTCACTCATGAGTCAGGAGAGGAATTTGAGAGGCGACGATAGAAGACACTGTAGCGTGAAATAGGGAGGAGGAAGCTTGCTGAGAGTACAATCACGTCGTGCCTCCAAGGCGGGTGGTCAGCAGTTTTGTCGCGTATTTATGTGGTTCGCACGTGCACATAGGTGTGCTTTGTCAGTTAGTGAAGCAACCTTTTTTACATTTTTTATTTGTTTCAGATTTTTTCCCTCTTTTTTTTTTTCTCCCAATTTAGTGGCCAATTATACCCTCTATTTATTTCGATTTGCCCACCCCACACAAGTTTGCCACTCGTCTCTACAAGGTAAGCTAATTCTCCGAGGGCAGCGAACTGCACTTCCTTCGAGACGGAATTCGCCCACCGACATTCTGGAGACACCCTTACGCGCTTCTCAGTGAGTTTAGGGCCGGCTCACCCTTTTTAACCTCTGTTCCGAGTTTACATTCAGTTGTTGCTGAAGGTATATGGGGCATTCTACCGAATTAGTTCAAAGTGCGGCATTTGTCAAGAAAAACTATTTAACAAAACAATTAAGTATTCAGACATAGATATTTACTAAGAATATGTTATGATCTATTTAAACCCAAGGCATTAAATGAGATAATTTTTTTTAAAAACATCATTTATAGGGACCTTCCCATTGGGAAGTAGCTGTCCCAAACCCTGACCCCTAAATTTAAATGTATGTAAATAACACTTAAATTTTTTTTTTGATTTTGTTCAATGGTGTAATTTCAAAGATCTTTATGATTAAGTTTAAACAGAAGTTGAAAGATTTAGATTTATTGTGGGTTTAATTTTTAAATAAAAAAACTATACTAAAGAAATCTTGTCCCAAGTTTTCATGTCACTACCGAAACACAAGAGTTTTAGTCCATTGGCTGAGCCTGGTTTTTAGCCACACCCCTGAATTTTTTACCAGGCAGTGACATTGCCTCCCTGTCCCTCATGGCTGCATGGTAAGTAGCTAAATCCCATACTTTTGAAATAAATGTGTTCCAAAGTCTGAAAATCGGTGTGTAACTTTAAGAATTGTCACCACCGAACACATATTCTCTTCAATTAAGTAAACTTTTTGGGGTTTTATGCAAAATATTATGTTTTTATGTGTGTACACCTCTTCAAAGATGTGTATGCTAGCCATGTGCTTGCTAGCATTCTTTAGTTATGCTCAAAGTTAGCTAGAATTGTCACTCCCGAAACAGTCACTACCGAAACATATGGTAAAGTTTCGGTAGTGACAAAATGGAATGGTAAGTAGTTAAATCCCATCATTTTGAAATAAATGTGTTCCAAAGTCTGAAAATCAGTGTGTAACTTTAAGAATGGAACACATATTCTCTTCAATAAAGTAAACTTTTTGGGGTTTTATGCAAAATATTATGTTTTCAAAGCTGTTTGCTAGCCATGTGCTTGCTAGCATTCTTTAGTTATGCTAGCAAAATGGAATGTTCAATCATCTATTTTTAGTGTTTCCCTTACTATTGCCTTGGAGGGACCTCCCGTCCATCCTGAAAGACCCCCAAAATTGACAGTACTTTTACTAGATATATGTACTTTAGATATGGACAAAGTTTTGGGAATAAAACATACAAACTTTCAAAATATTTTCAACCTGACTTTGAACCAATTCGCTAGAATGGCCCATATAGGATATTTAAACATGCATTTTATCAATTGGATATTATTCCATGTCCAGTGGAATGCAGCCGGTCAGGAGGGGTGACTATGTAGAGTGGTGAGGGGGAGGGTAGTATCTAACGCACCCGTTCCTTTACAATATATGTCCATTTTTTTTTCTATACGACAGTCATGTTTAATTTGTGAACCTGAACGTGCACCGTTTCCAAAAGGTTCCATTTGTTCAGCCCTTATGAATAGAGGCTGTGGTGATTGGCTCTGCCCTTTCACCACCGCGTCTATACAGAGTCACTCCGAGTAGAGCCGTTTCTCTTTGTGCAAAAACCATGCTCTCTCTTGAATAGTCTTTTAAAAATCCTTTTATAAATCACCCCGAAAGACTGCTTCCTATTCATCAGATTCTAGCGTGCGTATTTGTTAACGGTGAAAAATGAAGAACCTTTCAGTGTGAAAGGTGTGCACCTCAGGGGCCTGAATTGTTTCACAGGAACGCTCACAGGTTCATGTGACCGTTCGAGTTTTCTCTGGTGTCTCTCCTGAATTCTGAGGTTTCCGCCAGTGACGTGCGAGTATCTCTGTTCTCCACAGACAGTAAAAAACAGCCATCCAAGGGTTCACACGCAGCGAATCACTTAACAGCTGTCTCCATGCCCCTCGCCCTATCAGAAAAGCAATCCGTCTCCTCGACCAAGAAATGGCCCCAGAGAACCTGAAGCGACAATGACTTTCCTTTCAAATATCCAAGATGGAAGAAAAAAAACCTCAGAGACTGGATTAGTTATTTAGTTTATTAAAAATGCAATGGAACAGTGTTTTTCTGGAAATTGTTTCTCGTTGGCCGTGCTTGAACCGCAGTAATCGTTTTTATTATGTCGGCGCTGAGTTGAGGAGTAAACAGCACTGCGGCTCACACATCAGGGTTTGGGGGTCCGTTCAGAATCGATTAGAAAATTTGAAATTCGAATTGAAACAATCTTTGGCATACAGGATTGGCATTTGAATTGGAATGAAAGGGAATATGAGTGAATAATTTTTCAGTCACGTTAACTCACAGTCGCTCCGTGTTTCTGGTGGGTGAGACGCGGTGTGATTTGTGCAGCCCTGTTGTGGAGTAGAGCACACATGGCCTGTGCTCCAAAGAGGTAGGAGGGTAGAAGGGTGAACAGAGCGCCGCGGGCCCATTTCTAAACATGAAACATCCCCGCTGTAGGACCGCGATCGATAAAATCAAGCGGAGGATTGGGGACGTCGATGTGTGGGCTTCAAGGAGACCAGGCTGGGAAGCGCTGTTAGGGGTCATCGTCAAGCCAACAGAGTCACGTCAAAACACATCATCAGTGACTCATCCATAAAGTGCTCAAAGGAGCGCGTGCGTTTTCCTACAAAAGATGGAGGAACTGTTACCCGCTCCTGCCTTCATCGTTATGCCCCCCCGATATTACAGCCGTGCTGATGATACAGCGTTCGGCTGATGCTTGTGAAACGAGAGAGTAAGCAGACACAGGGTGAAGGAAAGTGCGGTGGAAGCATGTTTCTGTGGGCCAGACCACGAGTGCCACTGCAATCCAAACCTGTTATACTCTGGGGTTAGAAAGCCCTGTGGGCTCCTGATTGGCTCATGGTTAGATCAGCATCAGCACAATGGAACTTGCTGACATCAGAAACGGAGAGAGGTACAGGTCTAGTCTAACGGAGCCGTCCCATTGGCTCAGTGCCCTGAAAACACTGCTCCACTCACGCACAACCTAATATCTATTAAGCCTGTCCAGGAATTAATCACTGAGACTGCTAGACATCTGTCAATCATAACATCAGGAGAGAGGGCTGTTTGATTTAATACAAGTATGGAAAGACTGGAATATTAATACAAATAGTATTACAATAGGAACTCAATCGTAGCACCCTCGCACCCTTGTGCATTAGCTTCTCCGAGGTTCCCGGCGTTAAATCTTGGGCCACTCAGTTTCTTGTGAACCCTCCTCTTTGGCATTAGCTTGAGTGACCTGGAGGAGCAGATGAAGCGATGGTCCATCCGCCCATACTCATTGCTCTGGTTATATTTACATCATGTCTATCCCTGGCTCAGACAACAACGTAATCAATCGAATGCCAGCATTTAGATCTGCGGTGCATCCAGGGTATTTTCAACTTTTCTTTTTGTCTGAAAAGTGTGTTGGTGATGATGAGATTATGTTCGGTGTATTTGGTTAGGAGAAGGACTACATTGTAGTCAATTTTGCTGACTCGCTGTTTTCCCGTTGTGCTGCTCCAATGGTCCTGGCCGACTCTGGCATTGAAGTCCCCGAGGGGAATGATTGATTTGGTCTTCCTTTAGGATGCCTGAGAGCATTTCATCCAGGTTGGTGTAGAAAGTCTCCTTCACTTCCTCCTGTGAGTGCAGCATAGGAGCGTAGGCACTCACAGGAGGAGCTTCATACGGACGGTCACGAGGCACTCCCACAGGGAGTTTGGAGAGCTGGCTGACCAGTTTGCTTTTGAAAAAACATTTTTAATAAATTTGTTTCTTCATTTTTCCCAGTTTTCTCCCAATTTAGTAGCCGATTATACCCTCTATTTATTTCGATTCGCCATCCCCAACGAAGTCACCACCCATTCTCCGGGTCAAGCCAATTCTCAGAGGCCATCGATGATCCGCCTCCTCCAAGACGGAACTTGCCCACCTACTTCTGGAGACACTCTTTGCACTTCACAGTGAGTTCGTGCCAGCTCACCCTCCCCCTGGGGCAGACAGCCAAATGCCGGTCTGGCACAGTCGGGTTTCGAACCGCGACCGCAATAGGCAGCTCACACTTGCAAAGGACCAGTCGAAGTGAGTGTGTTAGTCCGATGCGCTATCCGGGGCCCCCAGTTTGCTTTTGAAGACAAAGCCAGCTCCATGCATCCTGGGCTTGCCAGCAGGTTTTCCCTTCCAGAAGAAGGTGTAGCCTCTTCCTTCAGCTGCCCTTCTTCTGCCAGTCTGCTCTCAGATAGTGCCGCAGTGTCTATTTGAAATCTCCGCAGTTCTCTCGCGACAATCACAGTTCGCCGTTCAGGACAATCGCTGGGAAAGTCTTGTCTATAGGAGAGTTTGCACGCTCCAGACTCCAAAGTTTATTTTTCATTGTTTCTGACTACACTGGAGGAGATACCACTGGACGCGGTAATCCAGTCAGGGGTTTTGTGAAGCAGGTTATTTTTAGGGCACCTTTTCTAAGCCCCTTCCCCTGCTGGGGAGAGCAGAGTGGATCCTAGGGAGGACTGCTCAGACATGGGAGGAGCTGCCGAAGGGCTGTTTCTGCCTCGCTCCAAGAGCCAACGACTGAATGTAACACCCACTGCCCGTGTGCTGGTTCATGGCTAGGAGCTGCCAGACGATCACAGTCCCACTCCCGTCACCATTCGCTGATCGCCATAGGCCTTTCACAGCCGAGGTGTACAAGGTGTTACTACTCACTACAGGTATACGTGCATGTGTGTGTGTGTGTGTGCATGCATGTATGTGTGTGTGTGTGTGTGTGTGTGTGTTTGTGTATGTCTGCGTGAGTTTATACGTGCATGTTTGCACGCATCATATTTGAGTAAATGGAACTGTAGTTCACGACTGACAGCCATAGGAGCCACTTTTAGGCCTTGTTGTTGGTGCATTGCTATATCTGTATACAGTGTACATTGCAGTGTAAGTGCTTCAGAATGGGTAATAGGTCTTTTCTCTGATATAGCTAGTTTTTTCCTGCCATGAAGTTTGTATTGTTTGAATACGGTAGAGGTTGTTTTTGTGGGGTATAAACGGTAAGGACTGCATGCAGCTGATGAGTAATGATGCACGCTGTCATATCAGTTTATTCGCACAGGAGGCCGGGGGGGGGGGGAGTGAAACTAGGGCACAGTTTACAATGCGGCACCACTGCAGTCACAAACTGTGTGTGTGTGTGTGTGTGTGTGTGTGTGTGTGTGTGTTGGAGTGTGCTTGTGTGTCTGTCTGTGTGTGTGTGTGTGTTTGTGTGAGAATATGCTTGTGTGTGCATGTGTGTGTGTGAGAGAGAGAGTGTTTGTTTGTGTGTGTGTGTGTGTGCTTGTGTGTGTGTGTCTGTGTGTGTGTGTGTGTCTGAGAGAGTGTGCCTGTGTGTGTGTGCGGGTGTGCTTGTGTGTGTGTGTGTGTGTGTGTGTGTGTGTGTGTGAGCGAGTGTGTGTTTGTATGTGTGTCTGTCTTTGTGTGTGTGCATGTATGCGTGTTCATTTAGCACATTTTGACTGTAAAGTAACCGAAGTCAGAGGACTAACATTGGCTCCAGTTACGTAAGTTTGTGCCAGTCTGTCCTCTATGATGGCACATGATAACAGGGGTATGATCTTGGGGGCGATCTGCAAACACAGTGTCGGGAGAGAGGGGTGATTGGCCAACTGGATATCGGGGTGAATCTCAAAATATGATATCTGGGTGATCTCCAAATGTGACATCTCTAAACCTGACCTTTAAGAGGAGGCCCATCAGTAGAGGAGCTGTGGATGCGAGCTGGAAGAACCATGTGGTCTTGTCTGTCGCATCTCCACGCCCGTGATTTGACTGACGGCTGGGACCTCGCAACACGATGTCCAGCGTGCTGCTGCAGGACTCGCTGCTCCGTTGTTGAAGTTCCTTTGAATGGAATCAGGAAGTTACAGAAAACTAGACGGGCACTTGGTACTTGGTACTGGGGGATGTGGGGGCGGGGGGGGGGGTTGGGGGGGTCATTTGGGCTTTTTCAGGATCTGAGAAGTCTGGTTTCCATAGCGATTGCTCATTATCAGTGGCACCTATACCACACTCGGTCAGGGCCCCCTGGCAGGTGGGTGTGTGTTTGTGAGTGAGTGTGTGTATGTGTCTGAGTGTGTATGCATGTGTGTGTGTGTGTGTGTGTGTGTGCATGTATGTGTGTATGTGTGTGTGTGTGTGTGTGTGTGTGTGTGTGTGAGTGTGTGTGTGTGTGTGTGTGTGTGTGTGTGTGTGTGTGTGTGTGGAACTTTCCTCTGCGTGGAACAGCAGGGAGGCGGGACAGTGCTTGTGTAAGTGTAATGCCGCGTTTCCCTTAATGCGGCATCAGTGAACGTCCTTTAACCAGGATTGTCAACCGGCGTTAACTTTCAAACAGTAGCTTTTCCTTCACACGCAAGCCTTACGTTTCTGCAACCTGGATAAAAAACCCCACAGATAAACACGGAGAGTCATTAGCATTTCTGACGTTTCCATGTGTTTCCTTAATTGCTCAGTAAAGCCCTCCTAGAGCGAGAACGACAAGGAGGTACAACACCACACTGCCGTGCCGGTTCAAAGAACTCACAGCCTTCCCGTGTCACCGTGACTCTTTCCCCCGTTAGAAACCACACCGCGCTCTCAAAAGAGACACCTCCGGATAGCGCAGCTAATTATAGTCGCCCGACATCAAATATCTCTTTTGAAGGCGGCTTTACGCACGGTGTTGTTGTGCTGGGCACAGTAACGCAGAGCGGGGGGTAGTACAGCATTTTGATGTGGGGGACTGCTTTACCTGGGGGGTGTCAGGAGGCGCGGGGCAGAGAGAGGCTTAAGGCTTCTACATGCTCGAAGGACAACAACACAACAGCAACACAACCTGGGCTCTGCAACATCAACGCAACCTTTGCGACCTACGCAGAGGGGGGTAGTGATGGGAAGTTTGAATCTTTCAATTCGTTCACTTGATTCAGTAATCCCCACTTCCCCAGAGCGTATGGGAACCCCCTACCAGCGTACGATGACTCAAAAATGCTGTGATTGTTGTTCAGAGCCGGGTTAACTGTTCGCGAACGATGACTCAAAAATGTTGTGATTCTTGTTCAGAGCCGGGTTAATGGTTTGCAAACGATTTGTTCAGACACGTCTCTTTCGTTCAGTAGAGTGGAGATCTTGGCGTGATCTAACTTGGCCCATGAGTGCTAAACCATTGCAATGTGTCGTTCTGATAGAAAACACAACTAGATGATGTACCCGATTAGAAGAACTCAAGAGTTGTTATTCTCGAGCCCCGAAAGAGTTGATTGTTGTTCATTTGGTTCAGTAGCCTAGGGAAGTGTCCATTCGTTCACTCACTAACATGAGTTTAGGCAGTCAGCAGCTCATGGGTTTACTTTTGGTTTTACAATGTTATATCCTGCAATATCGCTTCATTTAAATGCTTTTGCACAATGCGATAAATTATTTTAACGGTGAGCAGCTAGCTTAGCCACAGGAATGCTAGCTGCTCTCCATTTAGTTTGTGTGTAGCATGCTAGGTGGTTACATATTTGTAGGCCAGGGCTACGAGGTCATTACATGACCCAGGGGCCATTTTGTCCAGCTAAACTTAGGGTGTTTGGCTAGTTATGTTCATAAATGTTCAAGTATGAAAACCAAGATGTTGTTTGAGTGAAAGCCCATTTTTCCCTCGTACGAATGATGTGTGTTTGAGTGTATGTGACGTTATCACCGTCACTGGGTGCGTATGCATTGAGGATGACCCCCGTGTGATTCCGATGCATATGATGTACTTCCCCTGTACTACACGTTTTACTTTAAATAAATAAGTAGTACTGAAATGGAAAAGCAAGATCTCTCGATTCCGTGGCGTCCACCGATACATGATCATGTTTAAAAACATGTTGGTTGGAAGCTGAGTGCAATGTAAGCGGAACCCGATCGGTCAGTTGAACTAGTAAAATTAAGGACTCAACTGAGAAAACGAATCATTACTCCCCAGTCAGTAAAAAGAGAGTCGTTCAATTCGAACGAATCGTTAGTGAACTGCACATCACTAAGAGGGGGTTTCAGAGGGTGTCACGTACCTAGCAGAAAAATCTAACTTGCGACCGCAGCACAACCGTTCACGTAGATGTTGCGCATCATTGATTGATTGGTTAGGGAATGGAGGCGGAGCTGTCAGTCATAGTTCATAGGCCACATTTAATCGAGCTAGTAGCTAACGATATAGATAGCTAGCATAATTTGTTTGACATTTGTATAAACATTTGTATAAATGAACCAGCTTCAGGAAAGTTTGACTGAAGAAGTTTGAAGGTACAGGAGTTTCCCTGCTTTCATAAACTTTATTGATCTTGTTCAATACACTGACACCTACTAGTGTACAGAATTGTAAGGACACCATGTTCCGGTGGTCTGTTCCTCATGAGCCTCAAGGACTATTTGTTTTTGTTTTTCTCTCCCACCATTTTCCAGGAGTTCATCTTGACCGCCTTTTAAGGGGTCAGGGAATAATTTTCCAGTTTCCCACATTGGCTCCAATGGTTTTCAGTTTTTTTATTCCCTCTGGAAAATGCCAATTGTGAAGCGCTGTGTGACAACCTGTTTGTAAATGGCGCTATACAAAAATAAAGATTGATTGATTGATTGATTGATGTTGCATAGGCTGCGCATAGCCTTTGCAGACGTATGAATTGCAGAGTGCTTGTGACATTGTTGCATTGCGCGAACCACAAAGAAGTTGCACAAGTTGTGTAGAAGCATGTAGAGGCCTTTAGCGTTACCCTGTTCCACAGCTCCATCCGTCATCTGTGCGTTCGACACTCCACCCTGATACACCTCAACTTTCCCGCCATTTCCTTGAATAAATCTGCCGTTCTGCATCACTGTGTTGTACCCCTAAGCACAGGGTCTTATGAATGTAATCATGTTTTCCTTATAATACAGGATTTTATTGGGGGCATAGGTGGAAGTTTATTCAGTTTCACACCGATATCAGGAAGTATTTCTTCATCTAGAGAGTTGTCAGTGCATGGAACAGCTTGCCAGGTCATGTATTAGAGGCATACAGACAAGCAATAGAGACCCTTGGGGTGTTCAAGTCCAGGCTTTATGCAGTGCTGGATACTCTCTCGATCAGTGATGCAGGATTTTGTTCCGGCCCAGCACAAACACACCTGATTTGAATATTCATTGTCTTGAGAATATTCATTGTCTTGATGTCTTGATTGATTAATGAAATCAGGTATGCGCACCAGTAGATCTCGAAGACCGAACCTGGGCACCCCTGCTTTAGACTGTAGGGGAATAACGAGTGTACATGGCCTGTTCTCTTCATAAAATTTTTTAAAAATAGCAAAGCATTCAAAGAGAGTTTTCGGAGGCTGACAGGAAAACAGCATTGAGGATGCTGTTGTTTTTACTGTTGTGTTGGTTGGAAAATTGATCGCTGAAGTAAAGCCAGTTGGTGAATGGGCTTCATCGATGCTTTAGTGATGCTAAGTCTTTAACTGGGTGTCCCGGGTTTTTCGTGGAAGACCCAGACAGACTTGCTTTTCCTATTAAATATGTGATTAATCAACAAATGTGGCATTGGCGTGATGTTGCAAAGCAATTTAATGGTTGTAGTGGATTCATTTTTTTTTCATTACATTATTTCATGCTTGGACAACCAGCGGCAGTGTGGGACAGGGAAGCAATGCCAATGTCGAAGACATTCGACTTTCACCACTGCAGGCCGCTGTGTCAGAGCTGCACCCCTAAAGCACGTGACTGGGGTCCCCAGATTTTGGAGTTCCCAGGTTTTGTGGTTTCCAGTTTTTGGGAGCCCCAGATTTTGGGCTTTCTTGGTTTTGGAGCTCTTGTGGAGCTGAAGGCCCCACAGCTTTTTGCATCATCAGTGACATCATATGACAGACGCTGGGCGCTGGGTAACAGAGACCAGTCAACTTGCACAATCTTGACTGGTGCAGGCAGCATGGTGCGACTGAGCCAATCGGAATTCGGCGACTTGCTGGCGGAATTACGGTTGTACAGGTGTGGCACCGTGGCACAGCAGCTGGAATGTTGTTCATTTAACAAATTACACAGAACATGAATGAATTCGATTTGAAGAGGGAGCATTTGGGATTTGGGAAAGACTGTTACTTTTTATTTTTTTATGTAACCCGATTGAAAACCAGTTCTCATTTTCAATAACAGGCTGGCCAAGAGGCAGAAACACAGCAGCACAAACAAGAAAAGAAAACTATACAAAACACAAACGAATCAGATACCAATCAGATACAAATGGGCTCAATTTGTGAGCATAAAATACAATAGGGGCCTCGGGTGGCGTAACGGTCCAAGCATTCACCCGGAATGCAAGTTGCCCACTGCAGCCGTGGTTTGAAACCTGGCTACGCCAGTCCAGCTCTGGCCAAGAGCCCCGTTGGGGGCAGCAACCACCCCAGGGGGAGGGGGGAGGGTGAACTGGCATGAGCTCGCCGAGAAGCACGTAAGTCGTCCCTGTACAGGAAAAACTGGCTTGCCGCCAAGGACGAACAGCAGGCTCATGGGGGAGGGTAAATTGAAAGAAATAGAGGATATAAACAGAAACAAAAAATAAATACAGATGTACAAAGAGCTACAGATATGTATAAAATAACTTAATTGTAGCAATTGCAGACATCTGTCAAAATGTTCAAGGTACAAGATTTAAAAACAGACGCAGAGACAAAACTATCCAGTTTCATGGTTTTCTGGAGCTCAATCCAGTTGCTGACTGCGGGCGAACTGGAAAGAGGAGAGACCCAGGGAAGCATGTGCTTTGGGAACCTTTACCTGCATGGGATTGGTGGATCTGGCTCTTTTACCTGGATGTGATTGGTGGATCTGGCTCTTTTACCTGGGTGTTATTGGTGGATCTGGCTCTTTTACCTGGATGTGATTGGTGGATCTGGCTCTTTTACCTGGGTGTTATTGGTGGATCTGGCCCAATAGGATTTTGTAAATGAAAACAGGCCAGTGGATTTGACGGTCTTGTGTGTAAAGAGGCACACAGACTGCAGTGCTGGGTCCTGTGAGGGGCACTGGTTACAGGCTGGGTGTTCTGCAGCATGGTGTCAGAGTGTGACAAACGTGGCCTTTGGATAACATGTTTACAGCCTTGTACAATCTCGAACTACCAGAAAAGATTCTTTTTTTTACGCCGCAGCTCTTTTGCACCTCGATGTGGTATGTCCCTGCGTGATCACAGTCATAACCACATAATTATTTGATGTTGCATTTCTGTTATCATATGGGGAATTTGAGAATTAATTTGCGCACAAGGTTTAAGAATAATTTATTCGATATATTGTGCCATGTAGTTTTGAATGAAAGGAGCAACACTCGCCTGTGGCAAAATATGTTTACCTAATTATTAAAAACATGTTTTGGCTGCTCTGGCTTTGTCAGCTGAAAGCTCATGTTATTCATAATAAGTAAACATGTACTTTCCTACGGACGAGTGTTGCACCCTTCACTCAATCTCCACGCAGCATTATGTTTTGAGCTGGAGACTCGGCTCAGTTGCTCGATCACAAACTTCCCTGGCGGGTTCAGTGTAATACGACAAATGCTGCTGTTTTGCAAGCAATTGATAGTGGTTAGCAGAGCCGTTAATTTAACGTTGAATGCATAACGACTATTGCAGTGCAGTACAACAAAGTGTCCTCCAGTAGCGATGTTTCAGTGTCTTTGAGCACGTCAAATGCTTGCAGGTTCGAGGGGCAATGTTCAGCTGGCATTGATCAAGCACTGATCTTGGATCTGCTAACGTATTCCTGGTGCTCACCCCACCCACTTTGTGTGAAAACATGGCAGATCCATCTTTAGTGTTTTCCGAAGTAATATGACCATTACACCCCAAAAGGCACTAGGCGTGCCACCAGATCTGATATAGTGAGATCAAGAT